>HG738140.1:6822004-6857602 GCA_000499405.2 Onchocerca volvulus
TTTTTTTTTTTTTTTTTTTTTTTTTTTTTTCTATAATAGAAAATAATTAAATAGTTGCTTATTAAAAATTTGAAATGATTATATTTATATTTAAAAATAATTTATTCATGATTATTATTATTACCTTTTTTTTGTAAAAATTGGATTAAATTTTATTACTAAATTTCGATTAAATTCTAAAACTTAGTAACTAATATATTAAATATTCGAAATGCGTCATTTTTATTTTTTATTTCAATTAAATCATATCTAAACGAATATTTATGATTATTTTTCTTTTTTTTTTCGCTGTAAAAACTAGATTAAATTTAATTGATAAATTTTATTGTAAAAGAAATTGTAGAAATTTCTAGTGAGTAATTTTCTTTTAATTTAGCATTTTTAAGCTTAAAAGAACTATCAATCAGAAAAATCTTTCCATTTCTTAAATTTTCAGACATAACAATTATAATATATTAGTTATTAGATTGCTGAAAATTAAATCTATAACAAATTTTGTCCAATGGAATTTCAATTTTGTTACAAATCGATTGCTAGCTGGAATTTAATTTATTACAATTATGCTAAAATGAAATTTCGATCTGCTACAATTAGATCACCTGAATTTATTACCTTCGCTTTTAGAATCAACAATTATGTGATTATTTTCACTTACCTTTAATTAGTATGATTTGTGAGCAAAATATTTTACTGACTTATAGATTTAAATTTGAATTTACAGATTTGATACATTTAAAAAATTAGATAATTGTAAATGTGCATTATTTTACCTTTACATCCAGTAAAATCTTTTACCTAATCGAAATTTACTTGGAATTAATATTGTTATTGCATATCTCAAAAAATCTTTGAAATTCGTACATTTTAGTTTACTGTTTTTTGATTGGAAAACTTACGATTCAAAGTTTTGCAGGAATCGTTTTGCTTGAAAAACAACGATTTGCAAACATTTCATCTTATGATTCTCGGAAATTTCTATCTACTTCTTTGAAGTAGCCACAAAACTGGTTGCACTAATTAATTTGAGACAAATTTCTGCTGAAATTATTCGGAACAGATTGATTTATTTTTTGAAGAACAATCTTTTGCTATCAGTTCAGATCAGATTAAATTCTTTCAAATTTTTCAATAAACTTTTAAGAAATCAGCCTACTATTATTGCAAATAAAAATTTGCAAATGGGCAATTCAGCAACTACGCAATCACGCAATGTTCGCCATTCAAAATCTCGCAATTCTTATCGTCGAGTTCTGAAACAACAAAATTCCACTCAAAATCAAAATCAACAAAATATAGAACATGCTAATTACGATAGAGGTTAGTTTCATGTTTTTAGTTAGAAATTTTTGCTTAATTAATAACAGGCTTAATTATTTGACAAATAAATTTAATTGCCATTTTATTAATTTGAAATATATATTACTAAAATCTGGTGATTTATGCTTCGTAATATCATCTAAATATTCTTCTATTCATTCAGCCAAATATTTCTGAATGGCTAACTTTTTGGCAATTTTTGAACTTTTGCTTTCTCGATATTTGAGAGGATTATCTTTCAACGTGATATTTGAAAATTAACGTGATACTTGGAAATTAACATGAAATTTGAAAGTTAAACGTGATGTTTGTGAAGTAAATTCCAATCATCAGTAATGGTAATGAAAATTACTAGTTCAATAAATAAATACTTATTTGCAAGTTACTCCTCTGTTTTGAATGTTGTGTCACTTTTTTTTTTTTTCGTTTGTTGTGACATTTGTGACATTTTTATTCGCTTGCTTACACTGTTTATTTTGCTGCACAGAATTTTTCAGTACTCAATATTTCATTTATTTTTAAATGACAGAAGGAAAAATTCTAACTTTTCAAAGATTTAATTTTAAATTATATATGAAAATATGTAACATATTTTTTTTTTTTGAATTCACTACGAATTTTCGTATCAATTCGAATCTTTTTTTTTTTTATTACTAAAACAACAAAATAGTACTTTTCTCTAAGTTTTTCCAATGAGCTAATCGATATTTGCATTTGAAAATTAATTGGTTAGAATTAAGCAATAAATTAAATTAGAACAGTTGTGAGATCAACAAAATAACATCAAAAACTGAGCGTAATGAACAAGAAAACAAAATATTGCAAAGTTTTGCTTTCTGCAAAAAATAAATTTGCAAATTGTAAAGAAAAATTTAGATTAGAAAAGAAAAAAAAAAAGAAGTGAAATTATATTTCATTACAAAATGTGCGAAAATTTTTAAGCAACAGAAATTTGCTTCGAACATTCTTCGCAAATATCTAAGTTTCATTGAAAAAATGAAAATTATTAATAATATTTATTTCATTTTAATTATATTTCAGATTAGCATTTAGTAATTTATTACTCTTTATCAAAATGATTAATAAATCATCTTTTTTTTTTTTCAAAAATCAGTATTTGATTAACTCGAAAGTTTATTAAATTATAATTCTTTGCTAAAATAATTCATTTTTTCCTTTAAATTAATATTTCATTAATTCAAAAATTTATTAAACTATTACACTCTATCAAAATAAAATAATTCATTCTTTTTTTCTTTCGAAAATTATTATTTGATCAATTCAAAAGTTTATTAAATTATTACACTTTATCAAAGTAATTCATTCTTCTTTTTTTCAAAAATTAATATTTGATCAGTTCAAAATTAGTATTTAATTAGCATTGGCAGAAAATATTCCAAAGGTATGGCAGTAGTAAATAAAAGTTTGAAATAAATCATAGGATTTGTAACAAATCTGCGGTGTTAATTTCAACTGGAACAGTTGGTGAGCACAAAATTTTAGCTTTCAAAAAATTTTTCACATACTATCAATTATCATCTCCTCATTTATAATCATTTCACTGCAAACAATTAATTAATTAGACAGTGCAATTTTAATTTGATAATAACTTTTTACTTGAAACTATAAAAATAGCAATTTTTATAATTAATAATAATGATTGTAATTGGACACTTATTACTAAATGGTTTCGTTTTATTTCAAATAAAAAATAATTTTTTTTTCATATTTTGCATAACATTTCTTCGATTTTTGTAATTAATAGTGAATATAATTAAAACAAATTATTATCAAATGACTTATTTCTATCCCATGCTAGAGAATTTTTCACTTTTTTTAAAAATTTTGTTTCACTTTTCCTTAACTTCTAATCAATACAATGACTTTCTATATTTTTCCTGAAAAAAAAAAAAAAGAAAGCAAAAAGAAAAGAATGTTACATTAGGATCAGAAAGCAAATTTAATTTTTCACTTTCATCTTTCTAAATTTTATGACATTTCCTGTTTTTTTATCCATATTCCTTCTATTCCTTTATTTTTCTAAAAAGCTAACTTTTTCTTCGTTTTCTTTTCGTTTTTCCTATTTTTCATCCATTTCTTTGAATGTTTTATGAATATGTTCAATTAAAATGTAAATATTTCTTTTTTTATTTTCCAAAAATCCATATATTTCTCTGTCTTTCTTCTTTGGCAAAAGAAGCTCTTTTATCCTTATTAAAATAAACTTTGCTAAATTGAACCAAAATAATTAATCAACTAGAATTTTCAAATAAAAGAAGAAAAATTTCGACGAATGCATAATAAGAAGAAAAAAAAAAAAAAAGAACAAAAATAGGGGGAGGAAAAAAAGAATTATAGCATTTTTTTAAATAATATTTTTTTTTATGACTTATTATGTTTATTCAATTAATTTTATTCAATTAATTTAAATAAATTTCATTTTTATAATCATTCATAAAATTGTAATCTTATTTGTTGTAACTATTGTAATATATTTATTTTTAACGAAAAATTTTTTACTATTTTAATAAAAATTTTATTTTAACTTCTTACGTTTATTAAATTTTTAATTAAATTTCATTTTTACGTCATTTTAATTTTCCTAAATAAACTAAACATTGTTCATCCTTTTTTTCATCGTGCAGTTATTTATTTCAGTAGATAAAATAAAATGATAGTCTAATCATTTAGTTGCTGCAAAATATATGTATTTCAAAAGCTCATATGACATAAACTTACGTCAAAATACACTAATATTTTTTCATCATCGATCAATCATTTCTGTTTATTTTGATTTTTCAAAATTCAAACAAAAAAAAAAAAAAATCTATCAAAAACGCTGCAAACGAAATGAAAAATAAACTGACTTCAAAAAAACAAATTCCAATTTTTCTCTTAAATCCTCTTCTCTTTTCTCTCTCTTTCTCTTTTTTTTTTCATTCCTTTTTTTTCACTTTTTCTTTTTTCCCATAAATTTTTTTTTTTTTTTTATTTAGTTTTCATATAAAAATATTTTTTGATAAAGAAATTTTTTTGATAAAAAATTTTTTCTTTCCTATCTTATTCGTTTGATATTTATTTAATTTTAATTAAAATAAAAAAAAAAAAGAAGCAAATTTAATTTCAATCTTTTTTCATCTTGTTTCTTCCTTTTCTTGTATCATTTTATTTGTTCAAATGAAATTTATTCTTGAAAAAAAAAAAAAAAAAGCGATAAAAATGAAGAAAATTTTTTCAAAAATTTTTCAAACTTTTATTAGTTAAACTCAGTTAATATCGGATTTTAATTCCCCAAACTTTCATTAGGTTTATCGTCTATAAAAAGAAATGAAAAGTTATGAAATAATTCAAGCATAAAAAATAATAATAACAAAAAAAAATCTTAGCAAATATACGGATTTTAATTTTTTCGTTCTTTTAATAGACGATAAAAGTTAACAAATAGATAACAATGATAAGGAAGACATATGTATTCATAAATATTTATGTAGAATATTTTATTCGTTTAAATTTTTTTTTTCTTTTTCTAAATCCTTCTTTCTACATAAATTTTTTTTTATTTCCTTTTTTTTCTTTTTTTTTTTCGCAACCATGTTTTTATTCGCAACTTCTCTGATTTTCATCTCCCCTCGATTTTTTTTAATTTTTTTTTTTTAATTTCTCCTAATTTCAAACTTTTCTCATACATTACAAGATATTTTTATCACATTTCATTTCATATTTTTTCAATTATTATATTGAAAAATAACGAATATTTGTTAAGAAATTTATTTTTATTATTATTTTATATGTTTAAATGATTCAATACTTATTATATGTTCCGATTTTCTTATCGGAATATTCGCTGCTTATTTCATCATATTTTATTCGATTATTTTTCAAAAAAAAAAGTCCAAACAGATCAGATGCTTTCCAACAATAGCAAATTAGATCAATTTATTTTTCAGCAATGACAAATCAGATCAACTTTTTTCCAAAAATAGCAAATCAGATCAGATCTAGTCTTTCTCCAAATATTACAAATCAACTTAACTTTTTCTCAAACAAAAACAGATCGGATTAATTTTTTCTCCAACGATAATAAAGCAGATTAATTGTTCTCCAAATATAACAAATTAGATCAATTTTTTTCTAAAGATTTTTTTTTTCCAGATCAGATCAGTTCTTTCCTCAAATATAATTCAATATTGTCTCGATAAAAGTAATAGATAATTTGATTCAAAACACAAAAATATTTCTTCTCCTATTTTTTTAATGTAAAATTAGTAAAAATTCAGCAATAAGTTATCTTATTTTTTGATTTAATGCTTTTTTCTATAAAATTTTCATTCATATTTTTTCATTTCAATTGAAATTTAGTTTCAGTTTGCAATCATAAATATTAAATTGTTATCAAATTTCGCTTCATTTCTATCATTTGCATAATTTTTTTAAATAAAAAAAAAAGGTAATTTTTCTTAATAACGCAAATTTACTCTTAAATTCTTTTTTTCCATTTCTTTATGTTTAAAATTCATACTTTTCAATCATAACAAAAAGTTTCTCATATTTCGTTTTTAGATTCCAATTTAAATTACTTCCAATTCATATTTTAATTTTAGGCCAATCAAATTTTTCTTACAGTTTGTTGCCATCAAATTTTTGTGTATTGGTATTTTTAAATGCAAATTTTCTCGCATTTTTCCTATTTTTGAGCTTTCTTTTTTGTAACTTTTCTTTTTGTTCAATTATTTTCAAATATCAAAAAACATTTTCTTGAATTTTTAGAATTATTTATTCTTAATGGTAATTTATTTTCTAATGCAACTAATCGATAATTTTTTGTTGTCGATTTTAATATTTTAAATTTTTTTATATTGCAAAAATGTGAACATTTGTAGTTCGAATATATAGTTTTTAATTACTGATAATTCAATTTTAATATTTTGAATTTTCATATATATTTAATTCAAATGTTTTTTTTAAATATTTAAACATAATTGAATAAAAAAAACTTTTTTTTCATTCAATTATATTCAAATTATTTAAAAATTTTTCAGCAACAGATGACTTCTGAGAAAGAAAAATCAATTCTTATTATTTACTTAACACGTATAACTATTACATTTGACAGTATTTGCTTAACACTACAGATATGACTATTGGAAAAGTTTTTCACCTTTTTATTTTTATTTACCTTTTTTTTTTTTTTGAAGGTAGAAATGGAAAGAAAAGAATATTTTCAATTATTAATATAAGCAGTATTTTATTTCAAATATTTATTACAAAAATGATTTTTATACATTAGTAGTAACTAAATTAAATAAAATAAAAATATAACTTTTCTTTTTTTCTTTTTATAAGCTTCAACCAATAAAAGATTAAATAAAGAATAAATTGGAAAAGAATATTGAATGGAAATTAATTTGAATTGGATGCAATATTATAACTACCAATCGTAATTTATATAGGAAAAAACTTAAAAATATAATAATAATGCATTTTAAAAGAAAAGTCTGTAAAAAAAAGTTTTTTAAAATAATTTTCAAATTCAAAAAAAATCTGGTAAATTTTATTAAGTATTATTGAATATACTAATTAATATAGAACGTTTTTGTGAAAACAGGATGATAATACTTGTTTTTTTCTTAATTTAAAATTAATTATCTCCTTTTTTTTTTATTCATTTTGATTTGGAAATTACTTTAATGAGAAGAAGTGAATGCTATTTGATAAGTTTTTTTATTACTTGAAAAGAGAAATAAATAATTATTGTTTAATGTAATATTAGTAAAAAGTGATAATTATTTAATTACTTAATTTTCATTCATATTTTTATTACCTTATAAAATATTGATAACTAATTCAAGAATAGATTGGTTTACAGTAACTTTCAGATTCTTCAGATATATTTGGCATGTAATTCTGGAACTATTAGTAAATAACAATTATGCCTTTATTGAAATTATAGTAATCATATCGGATTTATTAGGAATTAATGCGATCATTAAATAGAAGGAAATTAAATTGAATATAATGAAAAAAATTATTGATAAAAAATTATCAATGTTAATGTGATTGTTGAAGCTAGCGATATACAATACAAAATCAAAAATCGAAATTAATACTTTTCCCTCATTTTTTATCAATAAACAATGAATTTGAAGTCCCAAAAAACAGTTTAGTCTAATTTATTATAAAAATCAATAATGAGAAATTTTTTCTTTTTATTTCAATTCATTAGTTTTTGGAATTTTTCTGCTTTTTTTTTGACCTGACTAATTATTATCATTATTTTACGAATCATTACTGTATGAATTTATTTTTGTCTGATTGATTTTTATTAGTCAGGTTAAAGTAAATTCATAAAATAATGAATTTTTTTTAAAAAATGAAATATTAGAATTCAATATGACTTTACTGAAATTATTATTTTTAAAAACTTTTCAGAAAAAAAGAAAAAAACATCTGAATTGAACATCAACTAAATTTTTAGGCATGATTTTTCTTTTCTTCTTTACTTCTTTAAATGATAAATTGGTATTAATATTTTTTTCTTTCAATTATGAATTGTCATTTTTAAAATTGCTTTGCTCATTATTTTTCACTTACTTATTTGCTCAATTTACATCATTTAAATTTAATTAAAACTATCGATCTTTTGCAAGATAATTGACATTTTCGTTTTTGTATTTTCTAACCATTTTCATTTCTATCTCTTATTTTGTCTTTACTCAATTGTAATTTGTTTTATTTTTAACTGCAGTTCAAATTTTCTCCTATCTTTCAATTTCTATTTCTCGATATTTTACTTTTTTATATTCCTTTATATCTTTCAGGTCTTATTTAGTTTTCTAAATCATAACATATTTTTAGATATGATAGGAAAGAATTTTTCATAATGGAATTTCATAATTTTTTTCTTAACAGAAATTTTAATTTATTAAATCTTCCAGTCGGATAAACATTTTAAAATAATGTGATATAATTTGGTGGGAAGGGAGAAAAATTTCTTTTTATTTTGAATTTTTTGTTTTATCTAAAAATGAATTCTTTTTCTTGAAAAAGAAAAAAAAAATGAATCGCTTTATACCTTATTGTGGCGTGATGATGAAATGAGATATTAAAAGGTTAAAAAAATGGTACTGAAAAAAATTGGAAAAATGTCAAAGATCAATAAGTGATTACTTTAATTTTTATCATTTTGGCTTCAGTAATTGATAAATTGAATTCCTAACATTTTGAACATTTTCATTTCCTTGAAAAATTTGTTTAATCATTCGTTGCTATCTATTTATATAATTCAAATTTTGGCTGACGACATTTCTTATCAAATAGCAAAATTTGAATATCGCATATGGATTGATAATTACTTAAATAGAAAGTTTAAATTCATAGCTATTAGCAATAAAATTTCATATAAAATTCCTCTTTTATACTTTGTTTATCAACCATTAATAATTCAAGATTTTTATGAAATTAAGGATTAAATAGAATAGAAAAAAGTATTTGTATTACAAATACTTAAATTAATATTTTAATTCTTTCATATTACTTTTAATACTAATATTATAGAAGAATTAAAACATTAATTTGTATTAAAATATTAATTTCGGAAATTCCTACATCATCTGAAATTATAATGAATGGTTTATTACAGTTGAAATGCAACATTTTTGCTTTCATTAATGGTATTTTCAAAAGTTAAATGAAAAATTTAGTGAAGTTCAATTAAAAGGGCAATTAAAAAGAATTTTCGGTAAATCAGATATGTTTATAAAAAGATAGTTGCATTCTCGAATCGATTCACTATTTCTTATTTCGATTAAAAATGAACACGATGATTAAAATACTTAGAAAATATGAAAGTTCAGCTAAAAATTAGTAGGAAAATTAGATCAAACACTACTGATGAAAATTATAATCATACTTAAATAATCTGAATTTTACTCAAAAAGTCAGTTGGGTAAAATGAAAATAATTGTTTAGTAATTTGATCAAACTTTAAATGTTATAACAATAATATGAAGCGATTGAATCAGAAATGCGGAAAATGTATATTAGAAAAAAACTGTTGACAATATTCAAGGAGGAAATAATTTTTAGAAATCGATCACAGCGAATTCATTAGTAATCAGTTGTACTGATCAGTAATTTGCTGGAAATGAAGAAATCGATCAGAAAAATCGAATAGTTATTGAACGAGATGGCAGAATCATTGTATCAGCAATTGGAGATCAGTAAATATTAGCTGCTAATAAGGAAATCAATCAAATTGCCAGTACAATAAGCTGAGGGAATCAATCAAGTACTAGTACAATAAGCATTCTTAAACTTCCTGTGTGTGTTATTCTACTTTATTTATTATCTTAAAAATATTTCGGTCGTTCAAAGATAATTTTTGGATACCATATATCAAGAAATGATAAATCCGAAACTTTTGTAAGGAATACGGCAAGGAGAAGCGATAATCAAGATTCTTGATAAAGCGCAGAAAAAATTGGACTTGACTTTAGTTCAAAATTATAGAAGACAGTAATGAAACCATTGGAAATGATAGATGAGCAAAAAAGAAGCAACAATAAGTTTAAATAATGTATGAGAAAAATTCCATGATTATAATTTAATATTTAAGACGAACAAAAAGGAAAATGTTGGGAAATGAGAACTCAAAAACAATTGTGAAACTTGCAAGTAATTAATTGAATGATTTGAATTATTCTAATTATCATTGCCTGAATCTTAATAATGATTCACGATGATGGCAATTTTGGGAAAGTTTTTCTGAAAAGCAACAATCTTTTTCCCTTCAGTAGCAATGTTCTCATAGGAATTTGCATAAATGATCTTGAAACATTCAGAAATTCAATTATCTTTTTTGCTATTTGAAAGCAAATACATTATAAGATATTCGAAATAACGATATTGGCCAAAAACTATAATAATGATTCTAATGCCTTTTAATTAGTGATAAAAATTCCTTTTCTTTTTTGTTTTTTTTTTTTTTTTTAAATGAAATCCTATCGCTAATAAAAAAGTTGAAAAGTTTCGAATGAGAAAAATTTATAGAATTTAAAGCTGATTTACATCGGGCTCCTTTTGATCTTTCGGAATGTGAAAATGAGTTAGTGAGGAGCTTTTATGTGAAGTATTTTAGTGTTGCTTTTATTGCTTTATCTTTAGGTGAGTATAGTAACTTGCTTTATTTTAAGTATTTAATTTCCAGTTTGTTTTTTAGTATAAGTTTTTTTTTCTTTTTTTCATATTGTTGTCTGTTTAGTTATTTCTTCTCGCAGGGCTTATCCTCATGTGGAACGAATGTTAAGGTAACTTGAAGTTATAAGAGAGAATTCGAATATTTAGAAAATCCTTTCCGATAAAGGAAAAATATTTAAATATATCTATTCAATTCTATAATCGATCATAAAATGAATTTAATTTCAAATGACGAATATTTGAGAAATATAATGAGATACAGACTAGTTTAAATGATGACTTGAAATTTGAATGATCATATTTGAAATTGCAAATTAACATAACCTAATTGTTAATTCATTGTGTAAAAAGTAAAAAATAATATTTTAAATTGTATTATTTTAAATACTTCAAATCGACAAAAAAACTAATACTTTAAGTTAAAAAAATGCAATATTTCAAATCGACAAAAAATGATTGGTGCAAATGGAAATTATTTCATTTAGAATTTAAGTTAACTGTAGATTAGAAAAAAAAAAAAAAGAAAAAAATGGAAAATAATCAAAACTAGTTTGAAATGACGAATTCTTTGGTCTTCGGATGATTAACTATGAAACTTAACAAAAATTTGAAAACAAATTAACCAATCGAACATGAGCAAATTTAATTATAATTTTAATACGAAGCAATATTTAGGTGACATTCGCTCTAGACAACTTTTATTATTTTAGTGATTTTAATAAAAACTCTAATAAATTGATTTTTGAAAAAACATTTTTTTTTTTTTGTAAATCCATTTTGTTTTCTTAAAAAATAAAGAAAAATGGGAATGTGAAGTACAGAAAAAGTAAAATTCTTCCATTTTCTCAAAAGAAAAAAAGTCAAAAATAACCAAAACTTTTCTTTTCAGTAATTTTTTTTTTTAGAATCGACGATTGATTGTTTTCAATTTTTTATTAAGAGTTCCGAAGTTTTCGATTTTCTTCAACTAAATCTCATCGGTATGATAATAGATTTATAGAGATGAAATTTCTTGCTAATAATTTCGAAATAATTGTTAATCTAATGGAAATTATTTTTAGAATTTTCTAGGCTATTATTTTATTAGCAAGAAATTCCGTCTTTTTATCGCCAAATTTTTCTCTAACATTTATTCTATTTGTTATTTCTTATTTATCTCAGATAAATTTTGAAAAAGCATAGACAAAGACGGTAAACGATTGATAAGCTTAGATTAAATTAATCACTTAGATAGCAGTTACAACTGATCAAGATATTTTCACTGTCTTATCAACTGTCTTAGATAAATTGTGAAAAAAGATAAGAATAAGTGTCAAATGATTGATAAGCTTAGGTCAAATTTAATCAGTTAGATAGTAGCTCTAGCTAATCATGGCATCTTTTCCTATTTTATCGTTTGTCTCAGATAGATTTTGGAAAGTGATAAGAATAAGAAACTGGATAATCAATTGAAAGAGTTAAGAAAAATTGTAATCAACTAATAAGCTTAGGTTGTATTTGATAAGATGGAATGTAAGACAGATTACATATGAATTATGTTTATATCTGTAAGAAATTTAAGATTTAATAAATGAAATTTAAATTGTCTTCTAGTAACCAATTCATTTTGCTTTAGTTTTATAGTTAAACTACAATTTTCGTGCGAAACTTTCATAGCTCGCAAAAAAATATTGCGATATTTTTTTTTCTTTTTTTTGGCAAATTAAAATATAACAATGATAGAAATTGTGAAAGATTTTGATCAAAATAAAATTATTTTATAGTCATTATTTGATGAATTCGCAACATTTTTTTTTTCGTATTTCATAATTTCTGAAGAAAATTTTCTATAATTATAATCAAAATCAAATTAAATATATACATTTCATATATTTTTTAAGTTTCAGATAAAAAAACTTCGTTTTTTAGAAATTTTATAACTTAACAAATAAAAAAAAAAACTTTTAACTTTATTGCTCTTTTCCCTTATCAGTACTGAATAGATAGATATAACATTTCTTCTAAAAATCTAAACCAACAATTTGATAATCATTTTATGATATTACTACTATTTATTCTCTTTTATGTCTCTTATTGTTCCTTTATTTGTTTACTATTTGATAATTAATCTTTGTCACATTTTGTTTGTTTATTGCTTTCTGTTGAATCGATTTAATTCAGAGAATTTATGCTTTATACATTCTTCCATCCTTTTTATTTTCAAATATTCTAAATTTTTAAATATATTCCAATGGAATATAACGTTTCGTTCTTCTCGTTTTACCCATTTTTTCTTTTTTTTTTTTTCGTTTTGAAATGATTTCAATTTCAATTTTAATCAAAAATCATCATTTTTTATAATTAATATTAACTTTTACCGGATATATATGTATTTATATATGCGTCGCATTGAAATAATTTTCTTTCTTTTTCCAATTCAATATAAATGAATTTATACAAATAAATGTAAATCCATTACCGTATTTCGTAAAATATTAAGTTCAATTTCCGGTAAAAGTCAGTTATTAACTAGTGAAAGATTGAAAAAGGAAAAAAAAATGATGGAAAAAGAAAGCCATTCTTCTGGAAAAAATTACGCGTAATAATATATCAAATATTTTCATAGATTAATGTCTTTTTATTAGTCATATAATTTTCAACATTCTGGAATTTTCGCAACATTTCACAATCGATTTTAAAATTTCCGAAATTTCATCATTTTTGAAATTATTATTGGATATCAATCGATTGGTGTGATTGAATCAGATTAAAAAATGAAAAATCAATTTTTCCCTCTTTCTTGTTTTCTCCGTTAGATAATTTTAGTTTTTATTTTTATGACACCAATTTTGGAATAATCCCATTTTAATGATCGAACTAAAATGATTGTTATGTTGAATTCAAAAAGTTTTTGCAATTTTTCTCTCTCTAAACTATTAAAAACACTCTTGTTGTCTCCGTTACTGAATAGTTCTTGTTGTTTCTATTATTGAATTTGGAATTTAACAAAGTAATTGTCGATAAGCTGTATGAAATAATTCCGCCTGTTTTCAATAAATGGCATCTTCTAGTTTGGAATTAAAAGTATTGTCATTTTGTATATATTATTCCCTTTTTTTGCTAAAGTTTTAATTTCCAAGTTTAAATCTTAAATTTATCTGAATCCAATTAAAAAAAAAAAAATAGTACAAATCCATAAAGGTAACAATAAATTGTGACAAGCTAATTAAAAATAATTTATTAATTAGTAATAATTATTAAAATAATTCATTTATTAAGAAATATTTTCTTTTATAATTTCCTTTTCCAATTTTTTCCATCAATCTTCAACAACTTCATTTACATTTATATTTCTTACTTCCAGGTTTCTTATCATATTACATCAAATTTCTTCTCATATTTTTTGCTCTTCTTTTAAAATTTAAAGCGTGAATTTTAATTTTAAAAATTTTCGTTTTCTGAAAAATTTTTCTTTTCCTCATGCAATTGAATTTATTTTTCTGAAATTCAGTAAATTTCGATTCTTTTTTTGCTTTTCAAGTTATTATAATAGGAAAATTAGAGTTGCTCATGGATAAATTACACTCCCTTATTAAGCTTATTTTACGTAAACACGCAAAATAAGCTCAATTAGTAAGCATTTATTTTCCAAACAAAGCATTTTTGCATTTTTTATTTGATAGAATACTATAATAGCATCGTCTAGGTGTATTTACAAATTTTAGTCTCGCTTATTAGACATAAATATTTCTTTCAATAATCAATATTTTATAATTTATTGCATTTGCTACCAATTTTTAGGTTTTAAATTGAATTTTGAAATTTAAATTTTTGCTGCCGATTTCTTTTCCGATCGTCTCATAACCATAGCAATATATAAATAATTAGAACTCCAAAAATAAAATATTTCAATATTAACTTCTCCTTTTTTCTCAAAATTTTTACTTTTTTCATAATTTTTAAAACTTCATTATAATTTTTTTCTTTATTATAGTTTCTAAAAATAGTTTATAATATTTTATTTTTAAATAGATTTTAAACTTTATGCATTGAAAATAATGAAATCATCGAATTTGTTGATATTTAAATCATAAATGCTAATAAATGTAATTTCGTCAAAAGATAACATTTTTGTTAAACAGTAATTATTCCAATTATTAGAAATCGTTTTTTCTAGCAAATTCATACTTTGGTATCACATCTTATCAGATTGATAACAAATGATAACAACTGTTTACAATTAATTGCAATTTATTCAAATGAATTCGACAATTAATCAATAATTGCTTCGGTTATCATTAGTACAGCTTAGTAAGCTGATATTTGGACTGTTTTGACATCATTTACTACCACTATAATCCAGCAATAACAATTATTATTTCTATTAAAACTATCAATCATTACTGTTATTGCTATTATCATTATTACTTTTTATTATCACTATTATCAACTCCAAATAATCACTGATAATTTTGTGATATTAGCATTTTGTCGGAATTATTATTGCATATTTTTGTTCAAAAACAAAATACAAGAAAAAAAAAACAAACAAACAAACAAAACGAAAGGTTGATTTCGACAAATTTTTGCGAAAACTTGTGAAATTAAAAATTCCGCGAAATTTAGATGCGACGACTCAAAGATTTCTGCTCATCATCATACAATTTTTTTGACGATTTATTCCATAAAACAACAGGTTTGTTTTATAATATATATATTCTTTATACTTTTTTTTCTAATTACAAATTTTTTCTTTTTAAAATTTAAAAATTATAAAAATATAAAATTAAAATTTTCTCAAATATTATGTTTGCCCACGTAATATGCCCGTTTAATTTCTACAATTAATTATTTACTGATTTTGAAATGAAAAAATCTAACAAAAAAATTGCAAATGATAATAAACTAATTATTATCATAAAGCAATTAACTGATACGGATACGATTCTGTTATGATTCCTTCTTATCGATACTATTCTGATTCTTCCCATCGATACTAGTTCTGATTCAATACTACTATTCTGATTTTTCCTAATCGATACTATTCTGTTTTCTTCTAATCGATATTATTCTGATTCCTTCCCATCAGTATTATCATTTGCTATCAATTTAAGGGTTATCAGTGATTACTATCACTTGATATCAGTTTAAAGGTTATCAGTGGTATTAACATTGATTATATATAATATATTATTGATAATCATTGTATATGCAGCGATGGAGTGCTTTTAAACTTTTTCAAATCAACTGGAACAAATGTAAGAGATTAGTAAATCTTTTGTCAATCATAAATTTTTTTCTGAAGTTTGCTATATTATTCCATTTAGCGATTTCCGATCTTATTAGTTGCTTTACAGAAATAAGATTCTGTAATTCAATTTCTTCCTTTTTTTTTGAATTCTTCCGTATTTTTCTGACACATCGAATCAAAGATATTATCAATTTTGGAAATGATTAAACGAAATGATTAATAAATATTACTTACATTTGAAGCATTTTTAATTATCAGTCAAGTATTCTTTGAGTAATTTGCCAAAATGAATTAGTTCAATATTTCATGGAAATAGCAAAATAAAAAGAAGAAAACTCAGAGAAAAAAAAGTTGAATGAAAGAGTGAAGTAAGAAGAAAAGAAGAATGAGTGCAATAGTTAAGAAAGGAAATCAAATTAGAATTAATGAATTGCATTGTTTTTATGCAAACGAAATTATTCCAAGCTTATTTAAAATATTCTGCTTCAATTGGGAAAAATCTTGTAAAAGAAGATAAAAAAAAAATTGAATATTTTGCATGAAATTACAATATTTTCACGTATCATACTAAAAGGCACGTATCATACTAAAGAAACTTGATTGTTTCTGAGAAAAAAAAATTGCGTAATTACCTGAATGATAGTGTAGCATTAATGAGTAAAAAAGTTTCATTTTTTACTTTCAGCAAATTTGATTTGTTTTTTTCTTTTTTCGATAAAATGAAATTATCAGACAGAAATTTATTATCATTAATTCATTTGAACATATAAATGTAATTTTGGTTTGTCAACTCTGTCAACGACATGATCAATAATTGCTCGTCACATATCGAATGGCACAGTGAAAAGACACGATGTGAAGGATGTCGAGAAATTATTTACGAATGAATTTGCAAATAAGCGTATCTTGTCGTGCGTCACATACACACACATACATACATATATAAACACATACACACATACACACATACATGAACGCACACACACACACACACACACACATACGCACACGCACACGCACACGCAAGCATGCACACAACACAAACATGCATGCACATATTGTTGTTGCGGTTATAATTTGGTCGTAATACATTTATTTCTCTAAAAAAGGATGAAATTTTTTTTTTTTAATTTTTAAAAAATTTTGTCAATTTATACTGTGCTTGAAAAACCATTTCTATGTTTGTTATCGAAATATAGGTATAGAATTTAAGTTGTTGTTTTTTTAAATCAAAATATAGGAATCGAATTTAAGTATAGTAGTTTTCGGATATAGTTATAGAAAAAAATTTAATTTATAAATCAAAATATAATATGTAGAATAGGAATATTTATAATTATGTACTATGAAATATTCTTTTTTAAACTATTTAAAACATAACAATATATTTTAAATTGTAAGTAAAAATATGTATGATATGTAGCAAAGAAAATATTTAACAAAATGAGTGAATTAAGCAGATATTTGAACAAATAGATAATTAATTATTTATTTAATAGATAGAGCTATGTTAGCAAGGTTGTCTTCTTCTTCTCAGCATCTTTGTTCTCGATTTAAATTAAATCAATTTTTCGTCTAACGATGAATTTTTGGCAAAATATTTGAGTGTAATTTTTTTTTTTAAGTTATATTTATTTTTAGTAAGAAATATATTGCTATTCTAGTAATAAATATGCGAATAATTATAATTAATACTAAAAAATGCTTTTTTTTTGTTTTTTTTTTTACTATTCAGGAATGGTAATATAATTTAAATTGTAAATATAATATAAAATATAAAAATAGAAATACTTGTAATTAGTTTCTATGAGTTATTCTTCTTTAACCTTTTCTTTCTTTTTTTTTTTTTTACTTTTTTCAATTATAATTGTCAATTGTTAATGTCATTGCAATTTTTTGCTTTTAACATTTGAAAAAAAAGATTTTTTTTCCTTTTTTTCAAAATTTTTATCATTACAATGCTAATGATAATAGTAGTGATAGATAGATTGATTGGACATAAAGAGGGGACAAAAGGAGATGGAATTGTGGGGGTGGAGGGTTGACAAAAGAGGAGACATTTCAATTTTTTAAAAAAACTTGACATAAGAAAAGGAGAAAGAGAGAGAGAGAGAGAGAGAGAAAGGGAAGGAAGGCATCATGAAGAATGGATGAAATTGGACGGATGGATTGGATGATGAAGTACATTTTTACTGAAAATTCTTCAACTCTCTTTCAATTCTTTTATTTCAATGTTATTTCAGATTTTATGCCAAAATCATTTCATCATAATTTCTATATTATTACCATTTTCTTTAAAAAGTTTAATTAATTAATTTAAGTTTTAAATTTAAATATGAAAATATTGTAATAAGAAAATTGATTTTGTTATTATCATTATTCCATATCATCATTTTGTAATTTCTATATTCTTGCCTTTTTTTTTTTTTGAAAAATTTAATTATTCAATTTAAGTTTTATGCTTGAATAAGAAAATGATATAATAGAAAAATAAAAATGAGAAGGTTTTTGATTTTATTGTTATCATTGTTAAAATGAATAATAATCATTAATATTATAATAATTATTCATTTATCATACAAGTATCGAATTAATATTAGGTAGATTTTTTTTTTTAATGAAAGTTACTAATTATGCTTAATTTTATCAACTTATTTCATATATTACATTTCAAGTATGAGTAGTCATTTTAATTTTAACTAATCTATTAATAACTTATCTTGAATGACGATTATAAATCCATGTAAAAAATATATTGTAAAATTGTAAAGTTGTCTTTTAAGAAATTCAAAAATAACTTTCTTTTCTTTTCATTGTGGCATTTAACATAACAAAATTATAGCAATTAATTAAAAGATTAAAACAATTGAGCGAATAAGCCAGCAAGTTAAATTAATAAAAATAATTGAAGCTGAAAAAATTGGAAAAAAAAACAGGATTTATGCCTTGGGTACATTAAGTTCTTATTTTCTATTTTATAATCATTTTCTTATGTTGAATTATTCCAGTCTAGTGAGAATGAATTATCTAAAATTTAAGCTTAAAGATTTCGATTATATTTCATGCGATTAAGGCAAGAAACAGCAACATAATAATGCTAACAATATTAAGAAAATAATAATAATAATAATCAATAATAATAATAATCAATAATAATAATAATCAATAATAATAATAATCAATAATAATAATAATCAATAATAATAATAATCAATAATAATAATAATAATAATAATAATAATAATAATAATAATAATAATGATAATAATAATGATAATAATAATAATAATAATGATAATAATAAGAATAATGATAATAATAATAATAATGATAATAATAAGAATAATGATCATAATAATAATAATGATAATAATAAGAATAATGATAATAATAAGAATAATGATAATAATAATAATAATGACAATAATAATAATAATAATAATAATAAATAATAATAAAAATAGTAATTGTAAAGTAATTGGGTATAATAATACTTAAAAAATAATCTCTCACTACATTTTTTTACTTATCTAATACTAATGAAAGCGACGAATTATTCGATATATTCTTTTAGAAGCATTTCATGAAACAAAATTACCAATCTTTGTGTTTCCTAAAAATTTTTCTCAACTATTTTTCAGAATTTTTGAATATACTAGTCATATCATATTATAATATCATGTTTTGTCAATTTCTCAAAGTGAGCTTACCATATCATGATATACTTTCTTTTTAACAATTCCAATTTCAACATTGCAAAGATCCAATAACTAGATAATGGAAGTTTTCTTTTTTTTTTTTCGATTTTTTTTTCTTTTCAATCAATTTTTTTGTATGATTGAAATTGTAAAGTACATCAAAACAAATTTTGGGAAATATTCTTTTTTTTTTTCTTGCCGAAAGATTTGGAGTATTTTTGTACTTTTTCATTTTATTAGCAAATACCTGTTAGAACGAAAATAAAAATAGAAATTTTTAGTTTTGCTTTTTGGATAAATTTTGTTGTGAATTATTAATTGCTAAAATAGAATAAAAACAGTGCGATTCATTTAGTAATGATGATAACAATAATAATAGTGATAATGATAATTACATAGCATCCGTTAAGTTAATTTTAGTGAATATCTAAATATGATAATAATAATAGTGATAATGAATATGGTAATAATAATTTCATATAATTTAGTAATATTATCAGATGAATATAATTTGCTTTCATTCTTGTTAAAATCGATATTTCATCAATTATTTAAGGATTATTTGATGATTATTATTTAATTATTGAATGAGTAGGTAAGAGAAAAAAGGCTCGAAAAGAACTTTTTTTAAAAATGAGCTTATTTTTTTTTTCCTTTATTCCTCATATTTTCATATTTCATCGTTGACGTGAGTACCTAATGATTACGCAACTAAATTTAGTATGGCAGATGACAAACTTAATTGTATGATAAAAATTTTCGCAATAGAATAGTTCATGACCTTTTCTCTTTAATTTGTCCATTAATTTATCACTGATTCGAATCACTTAATTTTCATTAGTACATTTCCAAATGTACTAATGAAAATTGAAAAGCAAAAAAGAGACAAATTGTTGAATTAAGAATGAACTGGAAATTTTAAGCAGAACTGACAGTATTGTCTTAATTAATTAACAAATGAACAATTCTTGACTGTTTGTTTTTTTAACTTTTTTATTGGAAAAATTGTGAAGCAAGTTGAAAATTAAGTGATAATAGTAAATTTAAGCATAAATTGTTTATGCAAATTCAAGACTAACATCATATCTAAGCCGGTTTTCTTTTCCTTTTATGGTAATTACTAAATGATGCTGAATAGTTATCATTTATTCTTAATTAATTCTTTTTTTTTCTGTCACTTTTGAAACTTTCATATTCAAATATCTCAATATAATTGAATTGACACATGCTAATCGATCAGCAATTATTTATTCCATCTATCATAGCAATATCACTTTTATCGGATATTTAAAAATAAAAATAGTAAGCAGTTTAAAATTTCCGTTTTTTTTTGTACTTCAAGTTTTTCTTCAAATTTTTTATCTTTTTATACTTTTTTTTTCTCAATTTTCGCTTTTTTTTCTTTATTTTACTTTTTCTTCGTAAAATCATCTGTTACATTTAAATTTTTCTCGTTTTTTTTTTTTGTTTCTCTCCGGAAATTTGATTGATTCTTTTTTCGAAAAAAGAAAGGGAAAAGAGAGAGAGAGAGAGAGTTGAAATGGGAAAATGGATGAGGATAAGGGAGAAAGTTGAAAAAAATTGAGGTAAAAAATAAAAATAAAACAATGTTAGATATGATTTATTTTAAACATTTTCATTCGTTTTCCGTTTCCTTTCGAAGTTTGACGAATTTTTTGCACTTATTTAACAGCTATTTTTAATGTTTCAAGCAATAATTTGTATCTTTTTCTTTTCTTAAATTACATTTATGCTGCTCACTTTCTTCATATTACATCACTTTCTAATAAAAACTAAAAATTAGAAAAAATTGACATGACGTTTTTCAAATAAAAAAAAAATGAGAAACTCAAACAAAAAAATATCGGAATTAAATAAGTTTGAAATTGAAATCAGAATAATTTATAAATATAGCAACAAATGAAGTTAATAAATTTACTTTTTTTTTCATTAAGATTTTTCATCATATTGAATTATCATTTTCAGATTTCAGAATATATTGCATAAGAATATATTTTTAAATATGCTACAATAACAAATGACTAATTAGTAATTATAAATGCATTTATTAAAATTAATAATTAGCATTATATTTGAATTAAATGATAATAGATGCTAATATTCTGATAAATACAAAAATATTTCCAACAGAACGCGTTTTTGAAACTATTTTTTTTCTTTTTTTTCTTTAGTATTGTTGGAAATATTCATCTCTACCTGACAATAATATTATTTAAGCAATAATAGGAATTATTATAAGTTTGCCAGGAGGAAAAAACCATTTTCACCTGTAAGATAAAATAATTAAATTAATCAAAAATTCAATTTTTCTTTCTAAAACAAAAAAAGAACTGAAAAGGAGAAGATCGATGGTGTGTATAAAAATGATGATAATGTTGAGGATCGAAGCAAAAAATGACGATAATTTCTTAATTTATTTGATTTTTAGACTATTTTCATTCCATGTTTCGTTATCACTAAATCTTTATTTTATTTAATTAATTTAATGATTTATATTTATATTAAGTTTGATTTTATCAAAATCTAATAGCAAAATTATGTGATAATTGTAAACTGTTAAAATGTTGAACAGATAGCAGTGAATACAGCTAAAGCTGATAATTATTGCTGTATGTTGAACTTTTTTATATTTTTCTAATTGCTGAATGGAATGATCGATCGATCTATTAATGATCTAATCAATTATCAACCAAACAAATGTCAGCATTTAATCGATATTTTATGAGATTGTATAGTTGTAATATGATATTAGTATTGCATTACGATTGCACTGCCATTAAACCATAATCAGTTTTCATTTTTCTCCACCTACACTTATTAAATCCTCAATTAATTCCATTTTACTTCATTCCTTCAGCCAAATTCATTTCATTTCATTTCATTTCATTCCTCCACCCAAACTCTCATTCCTCCACCCAAACTCATTTCATTTCATTCCTCCACCCAAACTCATTTCATTTCTTTTCATTTCATTCCTCCACCCACTCATTTTACTTTACTCAACTTATTTCATTCACATCTTCAACTACTTCATCCATCTTCTTTCTTTCATCCCCTCCCACTTTCACGATATATTTTGAAAATTTTTGTTTTGCTCTCTCTTTCTCGAGCAGTTTATTTTTGCATATTCTATTATAATAATACTTGTGATTTAATTTTTTAATTTAAATTTGGAGTCAGAAAAAAAAATACGGAAGATTGAATATTGCAAGTAAACTAACCCATAAATATGGTACTTGAATTATTATTACTATTTTTCTTTTTTTTTTTTTTTTTTTTTTTTTTTTTAAAAAATTAAATTTTTTTTTTTTTTTTTTTTTTTTTGTGATTTAAACATTTGGAATTACTATAATCCAAAACTTGAAGAGAAATTTACTCTTATACTGGTAATACCATACAATACGATGATTGCAAAATGGATATAATGAAAGAAGTTAGTTAATCGGGAAAAAAAAAAAGAATAGCATTTTTTGAACTTTAGATATCTTATATCTAAAGTTCAAAAAATTTCAAAAATTCAACGAATTTCGAAAAAATTTTTATTTTTATTTTCGTTAAAAAAAAAAAATCTTGGAAAAATAATCTTAGTTAAGAGAAAAAAAAAGGCGCAAATATTTTTTTTTTTTTGGAAAAACATTTTTCCTTCATTTTTTTCCCTTTCAAACTATCTATCATTTATCTGTCATTTTCAATTTTGGCCAAGCATACACATTTATCTTGGAAAGTTATGTTTAAAAGAAAACAGAAAAAAAAAAAGTAAAGAATAAACAACAACTGGCATTAGAATAATCGAGATTTTGAAATGACAGAACTGCATTACCGGATAATTTACGATTTTAATTTGTGTTTTTCAGTGATTAATTTTATTGATTTTTTCTTTTTAATTTATCGTTTCTTCTTTTTTTTTTCTTTAACTTATGATAAAATTGATGTTACACGAGAAATTCATTTTATTATAAATTTTTTTTCCATTTCTTCCGGCATATGTCTATTTCTTTCTTATTATTATTATTATAATTTAATAAAATCTCTTGAAAATAATTGAAAAATATAAATTATCCATTTATAGGATGATAGAATACTAGGATATATATTTATGAGAAAATAAGAATATTAAAAAATAGATTTATGAAAAAATAGTATGCAAAATAGATTTTCAAATCATTTGAACAGAAATGATGGATATAGTTAGCTTTAATACTTTTAAGTAAAATTTAATGTTTGTCCACTTGATTAGTTGATTTTAAAATACTAATTAAAATTTATTAAAATTAACTTTCAAATTATTCATTTAGAATTCAATTTCACAAGCATAATTGTAATCACAACTAAATAAATATAAAATGAAGATTATAAGATAAAAATTTTTTGATAGTATTATTTGAATAATAAAAATTAAATCAAAATCTTCGAAGATATGAAAGTCAGGAGAAAATTGTCCGGTTATAAGCTTCATTTATCATAATTTAAATAAAATTTCTGAAAGAAATAAAAACGATTCAGTGTTATCTATTAAATTATACATATGCTATATTTTAATGAAATATTTCAGCGATTAGTTAAATAGTTGAATTTTAAATTTTAATCCTCTGTTTATTACATTTTCTACAGTAATAAATTTTCCTTTATTTCTTCTTTTGTGATTATTTTAAAAACTTCTCTAGAAATGATGAAATGAAGTGAAATTGATGACGAATTATTCGATTTATAATATTTTACGATTTTACCTATGTAACACTTATAATTTTAAGTTAATAGTATCTTTTTAAAAAATTAGCCAAATTTTCGTACAATCATTTTGTAGGAGATTAAAAAAGGTGTATGTAAATTTAAATTTAATAATAAGTTAGCAATTTAGTTTTCTTTTAATTCAATTTAAACAAACAAAATGAATGAACTGAAAGATTGTTTTAAATTAAATTCGTTGCCCAATATTTTTCTTTTTTTCATTGTTGATAGACGCTTCTTCACTAAAAAAAAAATCTAAAAAAAAAAAAAAACAAGAAAAGTGTACTCAAATAGTATTTGAAGACAATTTAATATTTTATAAAAACCAAAAGTAATTTTCTAATCAATTCTGAGGTTTAATTTTATTCAAGACGAAAAAGCTCATCCGAACACCGTGAGAATTGACAGATTAAGGGCTCCTTCGTTATTCGATGGTTGATGGTTCATAATTGTTCTTAGTTAGTGGCGTGATTTATTGTGTAAATAAATCTTCAAAACAAAAAAAAAAGTAATATAAAATTGCCGAATTATTTCAAATAATAATGCCTAAATTGAAATATTTTTGTTTTTTGAAAAAAAAAAGAAAAATTAAGAGGATAATTGATAATTTTTACTTCTGTATAATAAAGAAATGACTTCATCCCTAAAATATTTCATTTTTTTTTTTTTCAGAAAGCTGATTTATTTCAACTGAAACAACAATCATTCAAATAAAATAAATCATTGAGATAACGCTTTTCTTTTCCTTTCTTTTTTTTCTTTTTTTTTTTTTTCAAAGATTTTCTTTGGTTCTAAAAAATTAATCTTTTAAAAGTCTCAAACATTGTAATTCCATAATTCATTTCAGTTTAAATTTGATTCCTGATGTTTTAACTTTTTTCTCTTTTTTTTGCAATAGAACTACGTTTGAATATTTTAAAAATGTTCCAAAATTAACTATCATTCAAGCTATTTATCAAATTAAACCATGCTTAAAAAAAAAAAATAAAAAAAAGACAATTATGCAGAATAAACTTAAATTTGAGACTTTATTTGAAAAACAGAAAGAGAAAAAAGAGGGAAAAAGTGAGAAAAATGATGAAATCTAGGAATAAAAAAAAGTTTAAATTTTTCTTCTACTACGACGTATATATTTGCAAATACTTGTGGCTTTTTAAAATGATAAAGAATGAATGCATGAAATTCTTGCAAATAAACTTTTGTTATCGAATATTTTTTCTTTTTTATTTCTGTTTTCTGAAAATTAACAAAAAATTTCGAATGTATTTCATATAAAAATATCTAAATTTCTCTTTAAGCTAAAATTTATTTACTTTAAATATTGGCTGATATTTATTTACTTTTAATATTTACTTTTATTTACTTTAAATAGTGTAAAAGTTTCTCGATTATTTATAATTTTTAACGATTGTTTAGTTTATCTTTCATCAGAAATCACTTTACTATTTTCTTAATTTCCATTTTTCATTTTCGCTGGCTGAATAATTGAATTTCTTCTAATATTTATCATTTCTTTATCCGTTAAAAAAAAATTATTTTATTTAATATGTTTTTGAATATTATTTCGTATAATTTAATTTTATTTTGAATAAATGATTTCCCAATTTTTTTTTTTTTTTTTTTTTTTTTAATGAGATAAAATATATCACTTATACATGAAAGATATGTTGCAGATAATAATAATGTAAATTATAATATTAGAATTGAGAGCCAAATTAATGTTTATATCATATATTATGTCAAATTTATTCAATGTATATACTTTTTTTTTTGATATATATTGATGGAATAATGTTATCAATGATAATAACCAAGTAATAGTGATAAAGCTTAAGATAATAAATAATAATATGGCTGCTAACTTTATAAAAACAAATTTCGAATTATTCCAAGTAAATAATAATCTTAATTTTTCTAATTCTTTAAAAAAAAAATTGATCACAACAAATAAAATATAATCAGTTATTTCATTGGTAATATTGGAATTAATTGCAAGTAATTTCCCTCCATTATATTAAAAATTACTAGGAAATATTCGCTCAGATAATATGCCAATTCTTCAGGATTTTATTGAATTGTTTAATGATTTTGATAAGTTTAACATTAAATTCAATTATTAATCATAATCAAGTATGGATACGATTCAAGAGTTTTTCATATTTTCATACTTTTCTGTATTTCGAGAAGAAACTATTAAGTATGAATTAAATTAAAAAATGCAAATTCAAAAAAAGTTGAAAAAATAGTAATTAAACAAAAAATAGGAATTCATCGGACTATATAGGAAAGAAAAATATTGAAAAGCTTATGTTATACGGAAACATCAATTTCAAAAATTAAACTATTCCTTTATCACTTTAAAAATTAAAATTTCCTATATGGTGATAGCACAAATTTAGTATAGATGAGTTAAAGTTTCGATTTTCAATACGTAATTATTTTTTAAATTTAGTAATATTTTATTGCTTTTTTTTTGCATTTTTTAAAACCTAATATTAACATTAGTCCAGGGACTGGTTATTCATGGCTATTGGAATAAAATAATTACTTTGAACTAATAAGTAATTAGTGTCATCTGTTTACTTAGCAGAAGAAGATAAAACATGAAGTATTAATATTATTTTTAGAAATAAAAAACGGCAAACAAATTGAAATTACCTATGTTTGTGGAAATAATAGCAGTAGATAATTGGAAAAATTGAAAAGTTATTGAGAATTTGTGAAAGAAATTCTTCTCTTACTGGCAGAAAATGAATAAATTCAAAAAGAAACTATGAAACATTAGTTTGTTTTTTAATTTATTTACTTTTTTTAATTTTATTACCAATTTTTGCAAATAACAAAACCGTTTTTTTTTTTAAAAATTTCTAGTAATTTTTCTATTTTTCCATTTTTTCAACGCATAATAATAAATGTAGTACTTTTATAAAATATGATCAAGTTTATTTTCCCATTATTATAAAATATATCCGAGCTTGTTTTTCCATTTATTATTGAAAAAAAAGAGAATTTCTTTCAATTTCTGCGATTCATATTTCAGCATTCTCGGATTCTGTTATAGTTCAAGTTTGTACTAGCAAATAATAGCTATTCATGCTTGATTAAACAAACCTAATTAGTGAGCAAATAATATCTCACATTAAATTCTAGAAAAAAATATTGCAAAAAAAAAAAATAAAAAAGAAGTTTACCATTCTGAGATTACATAAATTAGCTGGAAAATTAATAATTTCTAATGAATCAGTAAAAATTTCCCATGAAATTCTTATTTGATAAATATCTGTTTTTCTTTTTTTTTTCTTTAATTCATACATTTTTCCTGCTCATTTTGAAAATTCTTTTGTGACAAAAAGGAATTTTGTAATTATCAAATTAGTAATTATTACAGATATGATTTTGCTTTGATTTCACTGAAATATATTTCAATTGTTTTTTTTTCTTTTATTATCAAATATTTATTTTATTAATGAAAGTTGATAAAAGAATGTATAATTTGTCATTTTAATTTCGCATTATTTTTTTCTTTCTTTGATTTCTTACATTTTCCTTTTTTATTTTGATTATTTTTATTTCGAACATCATTTCATTACCGAATAGAATAATAGTATTAGTTATTAATAATATAAGAATCTCTTAAAACCTTTAAGCCCTATATTAGCTTTTTTCTGAAATTTAAGTCAAAAGAATAATAATAATTTAAAATTTCTAAATTTATTAAAAGAATAAGAATAATATCGAAAGAATATTAATAATTTGAAATTTCTAAATTTAAAAAAAACAGTTTATTTATTTATTAGAATCAAATTCTTAATAATAATGATAATTTAAAATCCTAAATTTATCATTTAATAATCAGCTTATTTACTATCATAATTAATTCTTAATCTGTTTATTTTCTCCCACTTCGCTGATTTTAATCTTATGAACCTGAAACTTTCGCCTTTTTTCCTATTACATTATCTTTCTTCCATCTCTAATAATTTGAATCATTCTTTTCTATGATCTATAAAAGAATAAAGAACAAAATGGACAGTAAAGAAGAATTAAAATTAAAAATAACTTTTAGACTATTATTTTTATCCTTTTTTCCTTTTCATCCAACCAGTGATTGATTATTTCAATTTTTATTGCTTTCTTCAATATTTCTCTATAAATTTAATTTTTTTTGTTTTGTTTTCAAATACTTTTTTTTTTTTGATGCTATCAAACAGATAATCCCAACCCCTTTGCTCATTTTACTTAAATCAAATTCATGTATACTAAATTGAATTATTTATGTTTATTAAATGCATATTCATTTAATATTCAAGTTCTTGTTTCTATCCATGAATTCAGTATTTTATCGTTCATTTCTTATCAAATCTTTTCCTATTTCACTTTTCCTTTTTTCCCTCTTTTTTTTCTTTTCATTCTCAAAATTTTTTTTCTTTTTTTTTTGAAAAATTCCTCTTTTTAACTTTCATTTGTCCTATTTTTATTGATTCTTTCTCACCTCTTCCATTCATTCATTCATTCATTAAACTTCATTTAAAGCTGGAGAAAATAGGCTGATAATTTTTATCAAAGAAAAAAAAAAAGAAAATGATGCAGGAAAAGAACGAAAAAGTAAAAAGTTTTTGCGGGAAAAATAGATTGTTGACAAAAAAAAAAAGTGAAGAAGAAAGAAAAAGTAAAAGTTAGAATTTCCAATAGCTGAACGGACGAACGGAAGAATTGAAGATAAAAAAGGATATAAAAGTCATGGAAGAAAAAAGGAAATAATTTCTATGCTTTTATATTTTATTCGCTTTTTTTTCCTCAATTTTCCTACATCCCATGGAGATGTATAAAATATGTATTTTGTGACATTTTCATAAAAATTTTTCCAATTTTTCGACTACTTTTTTTTTTCCATTAAAATGCGACGAAGTTTTTCCAATTTCATTTTTCGCTATTATTTGTTTTTTTTTTCCTTTTTTAGCTTCAATTGTAATGATTACTTTTTTCTTTTTAGTACTCATTTCTAGAAGTATTTCCTTTTTTTTTTTTTTTTTCTAAAAATATATTTTAATAAATTTCAGGATACTGAAATATTCATGCTTGTTTACACAGAAAGAATGAAGACAAGCGTTAATATAATAATAAAAATGTCACGAAGCATGTAGACTTTTAATTTTGTGCCATTTTTATTATTACATTAATGCTTACTTTCTTTTTATAACAAAAAAAAAAAAAAGAAAAAAAGACATGAATATTTAAGTTTTCAAACTTATTAAAATATTTCTTATTTGTTCAAACTTCAAATTTTAAAAATTAATTTCTGAAAATTTAAAAATTGAATGAATAAAAATTTAATTTATTTTATTCTATATATGATAGCAATAGTATTATTTATTTTCATTGTTTCGAATAATCGAATTGAATTGGTATTTTGAGTTTTTATATATTTTTATCTTATTTTTAGTTGAAATATTTAACTGATAAGATTATTTTGCTATTTTCTTTGTTCACTAATTATTTTATTTATTTCACATTGTTTATTAAGCACTGATGTATTTATGAATTTTCTAGCATTGAATCATTTCATCTTTTCTATTTATTTAGTCTGTTTACTACTTCTGGCCTTCTTATTTATTATTAAATGCAAATAGAGATGGAAATTTTGTTTTCTTTTTAAATTCTTTTTTTTTTCTTTCGTAATTTACTCAAATTTAGATGTTTCGTGATCATTGAATAATATAATGATAAAAATGAATAATTTTAATGATAACAATGAAAAGATGGAATATTTAATTGATAATATTTCGAGAAAATAGATAAACAAAGATAAATGATTTTATAAACACAATACTTTTGATTGAAACGAAGAAAAAACTACGATATTGAGTATCTTAATAAAATGAATTATAATAATAATTTTAATATTTCCTAATGTTTAATCGAAAAAAAAAATAAAAAAAGACAATCGAAGGGATAATATTTTTGAAACATTATTGGAAATGATAAAGTAATATAAATGAAATGATAATATTTCAGTTACAATTCATTTCTCTTCCATTGTTTTTTTTGATTTAAGATAAAGTATTAAAAAATTAAGTGTAAATTGATTTTTCATTTTTTTTTTGGGCGCATGCAGCTGAAATTCTCAATTAATTAATTTTTATTTCTTAATGCTAATATATCTTAGAATATTTGCCATCAATTATTCCAACCTTATCTTTAACTTATATTTTAATTCTTATCGTTTTTGCTAATATTATTTTCAGTGTATACTTTTAGATTTTTACTTCGATTTTTTACATTTTTTGCATATATTATTAGGCGTAAATTGATATTTTTCGAAGAAAAAATGCTCCAAGTTTATTTTTAAGTTTTGCTGAAATGTTTGAACTTTACTTAGGTTTTTCTTATTTTAATATAGTCACTGAACAAATCTTGATGAATATTGATTGAAAATTTCTGATCTATAATATAATTTTCAAAAGTAAAATTTTACCATTATTATTGATTGATTTACATTTAAACACAACCTCTTTAGCCACTAGGCTTATTTAAGCCTGTGCCTTTGTCCTGCCTATTTATTATTTATGAACAGGACGATAAATCCATGTTGCTCCATTCTCCGGGGGTGCTAGCCTAGGCTGTTATTCGTTTTGCTGCTTCTCTCTTTTTGCTTTCAGCTTTTTTGGCAGTTTGTCAATTTTTTACAAATTATTTTAACCATTATTTTAAAAATTCATTTATCAATCAATTAATTTTTTGAGGTCCGAAAAAATTGATAAAGTATTTTTTTTTTAGAATTGAATTTCATAACTAAATTTTGTTAATTTAGACATCAAAATTTAGATTGTCTATTTACAACTATATCATCAAGTTTAAGTATCAAAATTTATTAATGTCCCTCTTAATCAACACCATTAAATATATAAATAGCAGCAGTATTAACTTATTGTGATTAGAATTATCAATTGATCATATCTTATCAACATTTCTAAGGATATGTTTTCCCATTATCAAATTTGCTTTCATTTAAATCTTTGCTAATCTTTTATTGATTGTTAATATACAGAAAATCTTATCATTTTCATTTATAAACAAAATTTTTTGAATTTAAAATATTTGTCCTATTTTCAGCAAATAAGATAATAAATTTTTTATTTGCAAATGATAAAAAAAATTTTTGTTTTCATCTTTTTTCCATTTGAATTTGCTGAAATTAGTATATCAGTAATGTTAATTACTAATTATGCTAACTGACAAATTTTAATTATTTTCTAATATATATTCGTTCAGTTGTTTTGATTGAATATATTTATAACGTATAGCATTCTTATCTTATTTTAATTACTTAGAAAAATTTTATCAAACATACAATGGTAATAATATTATTGTTATTTTTTAATTATATAATGACATTGCATAATATTAGTAATATATTTCATGAATTCAAAAAAGTCATAATTTGAAAAAAAAAAAATCACAAAATTTAAGAAACGAAAAAGTGGCAAATTATTGCAAGCTTAGTAAAAAAAAGAATGAAAATATAAAAAAGAAAATTTATGATTTAATTTTAGAAATATTAAGTAATCATTAATTAATATTTTCGATCAGTAATAACGAAATTTGGAACTGATTTTTTTTTTTTTTTTTGTCTGAATATCAAGTAATAAACAAATAGCATTGCAATTTCTGGCAAAAGGGTTGCAATTTTCATGAATATATAAAAATTTAAATTTTCGAAAAATATTCTAATTTTTTTCACGCGAATAATTTTTCAATTTTTGTCAAAAAGAATGAGTTTTTTCCCCTTTTTTATTATTAATTTTAGAATAAACTTATTGTTTATGAGAATAGGTAAAATCGAAGAAAAAAAGGAGGCATTTATATTATCATTAATTGCAGGATTATTTTATGTAGAAAGTATTAGAAAAGGGAACAGAAAGTATTTTTAAAAAGAAGGAAAAAAGACCGTGAAATATAAACTTATCACTTTAATACGAAAATTTCGGACAATTCTGTAATTGTAAGTTTTTTTTTTTTTATTATGATCTAATTGATTAACAATATTTAGAAGAGAATATTATAATATTTTTTTATTTGTTTTATTTGAAATTAATAATTTAATCAAAAAACATTACAATTATAGATTTTATCGGAAATCATTCCAATGACAATATTTTATGTTTTGTGTCAAATTTTTCTTATTTCAGTAATGTATAATATTGAAAGCTATAATTTAGAATGATGAAAAATTTAAACTAAAAAAAAAAAATTTAAGCAAGTTAAATGATATCCAATTGATCAACATTTCCATTTAAAACAGATTATCATGATATATTTTTAAAATTTATTTCATTTCAAAGTAACGAAAACATTGGAATTATAGAATCATTCGAAATAATAATATTGAAGTGATAAGTTTATATTTTATGGTTTTACTTTATTTGAGAATATTTTATGTTCTATGTTAAATCAATTTTTATGCAGAATAGCTATAATTATATTAATTAATTTAGAAGAACGGAAAACGAATTAAAAGATGTAAAATTGATAAAAGCATAAAAGAATGTATAAAGTCGAAGAAAAAATGAAGAATGAAAAGAAATGAGAAAAGGGAAAATTGAAATAAAGAAGAAGTTCGAAGATGGAAAAGCTAGTTTTTCATGATTACAGATCGCTGTTATACAATTTTTATTACCTTCCTTCTCCAATTTTCAATACTCTTTACATTTTTAATTTAATTTTTGTTGACAGTTTAAGTTTATTATTGGAAAAAAGGTGACGAAAAACTAGTTAATTAAATTATGTAGATATTATATGAACTATATTTTGTTTCATCATTCATTCAATTAATACTAATTGATTTATAAATGACATAATTTATGTCAATATTTTATTAATTTATGAATTGTTTTCTTTTTGAAAATATTTTACAAATATTATTTATAGCTTGATTGCTATCATGTAATTCATGTTGCTGCATAAATTATCTTTCTTTTTAAAATTACTTCATAGATATCTAAAATTTGATTTACATCAACACGTAAATTATTTTCTTTTTAAAATCACTCTATAAATACTCATATTTGATCAATAGGTTATGAATTTATGTTAACATGTTTAAATTAGCTTCTTTTTTTTTCTGAAAATATTCGCCAGATATGATTTAATCAGTGGTGATATAATTTATGTATAACGTAAATTACTTCCATTTTAATAAAATATAAAATATGAATTAGTTTCACTTTGAAAAATATTTTGCAGATATTTGTAGTACCAATATGGCATAATTTACACTAATAAAAGATGTTACAGGTTTTCGTAAATAATTTTTTTTGTAATTTCATGCATTAAAAAATGAATTTTACTAATGATTGAAATAAATGACATTTTATTTGAACAGAAATTGCTATTTTTTTTTTTGAATTATTACATAAGTATTTATATATCAATTTTTTAAATTGACATGAATAGATCAAGTTTTTCATTTTTTTGAGAAAAAAAAAAGGAAAAGAAATAAGTTGATTGTTAAAATGCAAAATAGAAAAATTATATCCGCTATTAGTCGCTTCAATGCATTCAATTTGGGGCTTAACATACCATTTTCTAGCCTCAAATTTTTATCCAAAAGCCAAAAAAAAAAAGGAAGGAAAACGAAAGATGGCAGTTTTAAGAGTTTTCTCTTCGTTTTCTCCTCAATTTTTAAATTATGAAAAAATGAAATTTTACGAAATGAAATTTCATTCATTTTTTTTTTTTTTTTGTCTGTCATTTGTTTCCTTCAAAAATATTGTCTAGTTAAGTGAAAAAAAAAAAGAAGCAAATTTTATTACATCTTTAACTAAGTACCAAAAATAAATTCGTTTTCTTTTTTTTTTTTTTTTTTTTATTTTAGAGAAAACCAGAAATTTCTCAAAATTTTTAAATTTCTTTATTCATCAATATATCAAATTATATTCCTAAAAAATTTCCATCTAAAATTTTGATTTCTCATTAATCAAATTTTGAAAAAGTTAATGAACAATATATCAAATATGAAAATATATACGTAAGTTATTGGGAAAAAAAAATAGGGAGAAGTGGGCGTTAAAATATTTGAAAAAATTTCTTTAAAAGACAAGAGCAAATTTGTGAAGCATATAAATAAATGATTTATTTACTTGACATTAGTTGGAATTTAAAGTGTTGAAATATATTTAGAAAAAACTGCATTAAATGAAAATACTGATGAAAATTATCATAAACAATTCATAATCAAAATATATACTGTAAATTGGACAATAATATTTAGTTAAAATGTTGATATGAAATTTATCAGTTAGAATTTGCAACTAGTTAGTTAAATTAAAACTTTTTAAATTCTTAACATAATTATATCACTCATCAAAGTAGGCATATATTCACCATTTAATTGCAATGTATTTATTTCAACATAATTTTAAAATCGATATTTTCAATTTTTTTTTATTTTTTTTTCCTTTTTCATATTTTTGTAAGAAAGCAATTAGTAGTGATAAGATTTTATTGCAAAGAGGAATAAGATATTGATTAAAAAAGATGATAAGAAATTATATATTAGCGTTGTGCTATTAATATCTCATACTGATAACAATAATCGAAACTATTACACTTCTGATGTGGCATCGTTCTTTCATTTAATTACCAAACTTTTCAATTAATTTATTACTTAAATAATTGCTAGTACCTGAATAATTTTCCATGCATTTTCTTATCAATTTTACCTTGCATGTAATTAAAATATAATTTTACTTAATTGGAAAAAAAGATGAAAGATCTTTCATTTCGATATACTTTTTATCGAAATATAAATGGAATAGAATCATTCATTAGTTAGCAAATAATTAATTAATTATGATTTCTCCAGTCTTTTACAGTTGACAGTATTAATTAGGCTATTACAATCATTGGTATCAGATTATCGTTATCATCATTATGATATTTCAATCTGTTTGACTATTTTAACTTTTGCTGTTTTATTTTGCTACATGAAAGATGATTTTAATTATTTATTGATTTAAAGAAACAATTATTTCTATCCCAACAATCGTCAACAAACCAAATTATTGAGTAATTATTAACATTCTAAAATTATAAGGAAAAAAATTAACATATAATTAAGACTTAAAATTAATTATATATTAAAAAATAATTCTTTATCCCTTATCTTTTATTATTATCCAATATCATTTATTGTTATTATCATTCATTTATAATTAGCAGTATCATCTACTACTCAAGTATAATAACATTTATCATCACTTTCTCATTACCCTCATTAATAGTAGTCAGCAATAATTAATAACCTTTAATATAATTACTAATCTTTTCTACATTCCCATATTTTAGTTATTATTATTATTATTATTATTATTATTATTATTATTATTATTATTATTATTATTATTATTA